>JAVIWB010003724.1:0-10814 GCA_031893035.1 Dermolepida albohirtum
ACGCTGCTTTAAACCAGAACATTGTATCTCTTCTCGTTCCGAAGTTATTAGCGACCTTAGAACGCCATCAGACAGAGCTCACATGTAGCGTTAGTCGGAAACTGACTTTCAAAAGTGATTGTTTTTTAGGTGTGTGCTTATAGATTGTGACACGACTGTTACGCTGCTTCAAACCAGAACATTGTATCTCTTCTCGTTCCGAAGTTATTAGCGACCTTAGAACGCCATCAGACAGAGCTCACATGTAGCGTTAGTCGGAAACT
The DNA here is from genome assembly GCA_031893035.1 of Dermolepida albohirtum. Classification (NCBI taxonomy): domain Eukaryota; kingdom Metazoa; phylum Arthropoda; class Insecta; order Coleoptera; family Scarabaeidae; genus Dermolepida; species Dermolepida albohirtum. The sequence continues at coordinate 264 of JAVIWB010003724.1, forward strand.
GACTTTCAAAAGTGATTGTTTTTTAGGTGTGTACTTATAGATTGTGACACGACTGTTACGCTGCTTCAAACCAGAACATTGTATCTCTTCTCGTTCCGAAGTTATTAGCGACCTTAGAACGCCATCAGACAGAGCTCACATGTAGCGTTAGTCGGAAACTGACTTTCAAAAGTGATTGTTTTTTAGGTGTGTACTTATAGATTGTGACACGACTGTTACGCTGCTTCAAACCAGAACATTGTATCTCTTCTCGTTCCGAAGTTATTAGCGACCTTAGAACGCCATCAGACAGAGCTCACATGTAGCGTTAGTCGGAAACTGACTTTCAAAAGTGATTGTTTTTTAGGTGTGTACTTATAGATTGTGACACGACTGTTACGCTGCTTCAAACCAGAACATTGTATCTCTTCTCGTTCCGAAGTTATTAGCGACCTTAGAACGCCATCAGACAGAGCTCACATGTAGCGTTAGTCGGAAACTGACTTTCAAAAGTGATTGTTTTTTAGGTGTGTACTTATAGATTGTGACACGACTGTTACGCTGCTTCAAACCAGAACATTGTATCTCTTCTCGTTCCGAAGTTATTAGCGACCTTAGAACGCCATCAGACAGAGCTCACATGTAGCGTTAGTCGGAAACTGACTTTCAAAAGTGATTGTTTTTTAGGTGTGTACTTATAGATTGTGACACGTCTGTTACGCTGCTTCAAACCAGAACATTGTATCTCTTCTCGTTCCGAAGTTATTAGCGACCTTAGAACGCCATCAGACAGAGCTCACATGTAGCGTTAGTCGGAAACTGACTTTCAAAAGTGATTGTTTTTTAGGTGTGTACTTATAGATTGTGACACGTCTGTTACGCTGACCTTAGAACGCCATCAGACAGAGCTCACATGTAGCGTTAGTCGGAAACTGACTTTCAAAAGTGATTGTTTTTTAGGTGTGTACTTATAGATTGTGACACGACTGTTACGCTGCTTCAAACCAGAACATTGTATCTCTTCTCGTTCCGAAGTTATTAGCGACCTTAGAACGCCATCAGACAGAGCTCACATGTAGCGTTAGTCGGAAACTGACTTTCAAAAGTGATTGTTTTTTAGGTGTGTACTTATAGATTGTGACACGACTGTTACGCTGCTTCAAACCAGAACATTGTATCTCTTCTCGTTCCGAAGTTATTAGCGACCTTAGAACGCCATCAGACAGAGCTCACATGTAGCGTTAGTCGGAAACTGACTTTCAAAAGTGATTGTTTTTTAGGTGTGTACTTATAGATTGTGACACGACTGTTACGCTGCTTCAAACCAGAACATTGTATCTCTTCTCGTTCCGAAGTTATTAGCGACCTTAGAACGCCATCAGACAGAGCTCACATGTAGCGTTAGTCGGAAACTGACTTTCAAAAGTGATTGTTTTTTAGGTGTGTACTTATAGATTGTGACACGACTGTTACGCTGCTTCAAACCAGAACATTGTATCTCTTCTCGTTCCGAAGTTATTAGCGACCTTAGAACGCCATCAGACAGAGCTCACATGTAGCGTTAGTCGGAAACTGACTTTCAAAAGTGATTGTTTTTTAGGTGTGTACTTATAGATTGTGACACGACTGTTACGCTGCTTCAAACCAGAACATTGTATCTCTTCTCGTTCCGAAGTTATTAGCGACCTTAGAACGCCATCAGACAGAGCTCACATGTAGCGTTAGTCGGAAACTGACTTTCAAAAGTGATTGTTTTTTAGGTGTGTACTTATAGATTGTGACACGACTGTTACGCTGCTTCAAACCAGAACATTGTATCTCTTCTCGTTCCGAAGTTATTAGCGACCTTAGAACGCCATCAGACAGAGCTCACATGTAGCGTTAGTCGGAAACTGACTTTCAAAAGTGATTGTTTTTTAGGTGTGTACTTATAGATTGTGACACGACTGTTACGCTGCTTCAAACCAGAACATTGTATCTCTTCTCGTTCCGAAGTTATTAGCGACCTTAGAACGCCATCAGACAGAGCTCACATGTAGCGTTAGTCGGAAACTGACTTTCAAAAGTGATTGTTTTTTAGGTGTGTACTTATAGATTGTGACACGACTGTTACGCTGCTTCAAACCAGAACATTGTATCTCTTCTCGTTCCGAAGTTATTAGCGACCTTAGAACGCCATCAGACAGAGCTCACATGTAGCGTTAGTCGGAAACTGACTTTCAAAAGTGATTGTTTTTTAGGTGTGTACTTATAGATTGTGACACGACTGTTACGCTGCTTCAAACCAGAACATTGTATCTCTTCTCGTTCCGAAGTTATTAGCGACCTTAGAACGCCATCAGACAGAGCTCACATGTAGCGTTAGTCGGAAACTGACTTTCAAAAGTGATTGTTTTTTAGGTGTGTACTTATAGATTGTGACACGACTGTTACGCTGCTTCAAACCAGAACATTGTATCTCTTCTCGTTCCGAAGTTATTAGCGACCTTAGAACGCCATCAGACAGAGCTCACATGTAGCGTTAGTCGGAAACTGACTTTCAAAAGTGATTGTTTTTTAGGTGTGTACTTATAGATTGTGACACGACTGTTACGCTGCTTCAAACCAGAACATTGTATCTCTTCTCGTTCCGAAGTTATTAGCGACCTTAGAACGCCATCAGACAGAGCTCACATGTAGCGTTAGTCGGAAACTGACTTTCAAAAGTGATTGTTTTTTAGGTGTGTACTTATAGATTGTGACACGACTGTTACGCTGCTTCAAACCAGAACATTGTATCTCTTCTCGTTCCGAAGTTATTAGCGACCTTAGAACGCCATCAGACAGAGCTCACATGTAGCGTTAGTCGGAAACTGACTTTCAAAAGTGATTGTTTTTTAGGTGTGTACTTATAGATTGTGACACGACTGTTACGCTGCTTCAAACCAGAACATTGTATCTCTTCTCGTTCCGAAGTTATTAGCGACCTTAGAACGCCATCAGACAGAGCTCACATGTAGCGTTAGTCGGAAACTGACTTTCAAAAGTGATTGTTTTTTAGGTGTGTACTTATAGATTGTGACACGACTGTTACGCTGCTTCAAACCAGAACATTGTATCTCTTCTCGTTCCGAAGTTATTAGCGACCTTAGAACGCCATCAGACAGAGCTCACATGTAGCGTTAGTCGGAAACTGACTTTCAAAAGTGATTGTTTTTTAGGTGTGTACTTATAGATTGTGACACGACTGTTACGCTGCTTCAAACCAGAACATTGTATCTCTTCTCGTTCCGAAGTTATTAGCGACCTTAGAACGCCATCAGACAGAGCTCACATGTAGCGTTAGTCGGAAACTGACTTTCAAAAGTGATTGTTTTTTAGGTGTGTACTTATAGATTGTGACACGACTGTTACGCTGCTTCAAACCAGAACATTGTATCTCTTCTCGTTCCGAAGTTATTAGCGACCTTAGAACGCCATCAGACAGAGCTCACATGTAGCGTTAGTCGGAAACTGACTTTCAAAAGTGATTGTTTTTTAGGTGTGTACTTATAGATTGTGACACGACTGTTACGCTGCTTCAAACCAGAACATTGTATCTCTTCTCGTTCCGAAGTTATTAGCGACCTTAGAACGCCATCAGACAGAGCTCACATGTAGCGTTAGTCGGAAACTGACTTTCAAAAGTGATTGTTTTTTAGGTGTGTACTTATAGATTGTGACACGACTGTTACGCTGCTTCAAACCAGAACATTGTATCTCTTCTCGTTCCGAAGTTATTAGCGACCTTAGAACGCCATCAGACAGAGCTCACATGTAGCGTTAGTCGGAAACTGACTTTCAAAAGTGATTGTTTTTTAGGTGTGTACTTATAGATTGTGACACGACTGTTACGCTGCTTCAAACCAGAACTTGTCTCTTCTCGTTCCGAAGTTATTAGCGACCTTAGAACGCCATCAGACAGAGCTCACATGTAGCGTTAGTCGGAAACTGACTTTCAAAAGTGATTGTTTTTTAGGTGTGTACTTATAGATTGTGACACGACTGTTACGCTGCTTCAAACCAGAACATTGTATCTCTTCTCGTTCCGAAGTTATTAGCGACCTTAGAACGCCATCAGACAGAGCTCACATGTAGCGTTAGTCGGAAACTGACTTTCAAAAGTGATTGTTTTTTAGGTGTGTACTTATAGATTGTGACACGACTGTTACGCTGCTTCAAACCAGAACATTGTATCTCTTCTCGTTCCGAAGTTATTAGCGACCTTAGAACGCCATCAGACAGAGCTCACATGTAGCGTTAGTCGGAAACTGACTTTCAAAAGTGATTGTTTTTTAGGTGTGTACTTATAGATTGTGACACGACTGTTACGCTGCTTCAAACCAGAACATTGTATCTCTTCTCGTTCCGAAGTTATTAGCGACCTTAGAACGCCATCAGACAGAGCTCACATGTAGCGTTAGTCGGAAACTGACTTTCAAAAGTGATTGTTTTTTAGGTGTGTACTTATAGATTGTGACACGACTGTTACGCTGCTTCAAACCAGAACATTGTATCTCTTCTCGTTCCGAAGTTATTAGCGACCTTAGAACGCCATCAGACAGAGCTCACATGTAGCGTTAGTCGGAAACTGACTTTCAAAAGTGATTGTTTTTTAGGTGTGTACTTATAGATTGTGACACGACTGTTACGCTGCTTCAAACCAGAACATTGTATCTCTTCTCGTTCCGAAGTTATTAGCGACCTTAGAACGCCATCAGACAGAGCTCACATGTAGCGTTAGTCGGAAACTGACTTTCAAAAGTGATTGTTTTTTAGGTGTGTACTTATAGATTGTGACACGACTGTTACGCTGCTTCAAACCAGAACATTGTATCTCTTCTCGTTCCGAAGTTATTAGCGACCTTAGAACGCCATCAGACAGAGCTCACATGTAGCGTTAGTCGGAAACTGACTTTCAAAAGTGATTGTTTTTTAGGTGTGTACTTATAGATTGTGACACGACTGTTACGCTGCTTCAAACCAGAACATTGTATCTCTTCTCGTTCCGAAGTTATTAGCGACCTTAGAACGCCATCAGACAGAGCTCACATGTAGCGTTAGTCGGAAACTGACTTTCAAAAGTGATTGTTTTTTAGGTGTGTACTTATAGATTGTGACACGACTGTTACGCTGCTTCAAACCAGAACATTGTATCTCTTCTCGTTCCGAAGTTATTAGCGACCTTAGAACGCCATCAGACAGAGCTCACATGTAGCGTTAGTCGGAAACTGACTTTCAAAAGTGATTGTTTTTTAGGTGTGTACTTATAGATTGTGACACGACTGTTACGCTGCTTCAAACCAGAACATTGTATCTCTTCTCGTTCCGAAGTTATTAGCGACCTTAGAACGCCATCAGACAGAGCTCACATGTAGCGTTAGTCGGAAACTGACTTTCAAAAGTGATTGTTTTTTAGGTGTGTACTTATAGATTGTGACACGACTGTTACGCTGCTTCAAACCAGAACATTGTATCTCTTCTCGTTCCGAAGTTATTAGCGACCTTAGAACGCCATCAGACAGAGCTCACATGTAGCGTTAGTCGGAAACTGACTTTCAAAAGTGATTGTTTTTTAGGTGTGTACTTATAGATTGTGACACGACTGTTACGCTGCTTCAAACCAGAACATTGTATCTCTTCTCGTTCCGAAGTTATTAGCGACCTTAGAACGCCATCAGACAGAGCTCACATGTAGCGTTAGTCGGAAACTGACTTTCAAAAGTGATTGTTTTTTAGGTGTGTACTTATAGATTGTGACACGACTGTTACGCTGCTTCAAACCAGAACATTGTATCTCTTCTCGTTCCGAAGTTATTAGCGACCTTAGAACGCCATCAGACAGAGCCCACATGTAGCGTTAGTCGGAAACTGACTTTCAAAAGTGATTGTTTTTTAGGTATGTACTTATAGATTGTGACACGTCTGTTACGCTGTCCGAAGTTATTAGCGACCTTAGAACGCCATCAGACAGAGCTCACATGTAGCGTTAGGCGGAAACTGACTTTCAAAAGTGATTGTTTTTTAGGTGTGTACTTATAGATTGTGACACGACTGTTACGCTGCTTCAAACCAGAACATTGTATCTCTTCTCGTTCCGAAGTTATTAGCGACCTTAGAACGCCATCAGACAGAGCTCACATGTAGCGTTAGTCGGAAACTGACTTTCAAAAGTGATTGTTTTTTAGGTGTGTACTTATAGATTGTGACACGACTGTTACGCTGCTTCAAACCAGAACATTGTATCTCTTCTCGTTCCGAAGTTATTAGCGACCTTAGAACGCCATCAGACAGAGCTCACATGTAGCGTTAGGCGGAAACTGACTTTCAAAAGTGATTGTTTTTTAGGTGTGTACTTATAGATTGTGACACGACTGTTACGCTGCTTCAAACCAGAACATTGTATCTCTTCTCGTTCCGAAGTTATTAGCGACCTTAGAACGCCATCAGACAGAGCTCACATGTAGCGTTAGGCGGAAACTGACTTTCAAAAGTGATTGTTTTTTAGGTGTGTACTTATAGATTGTGACACGACTGTTACGCTGCTTCAAACCAGAACATTGTATCTCTTCTCGTTCCGAAGTTATTAGCGACCTTAGAACGCCATCAGACAGAGCTCACATGTAGCGTTAGGCGGAAACTGACTTTCAAAAGTGATTGTTTTTTAGGTGTGTACTTATAGATTGTGACACGACTGTTACGCTGCTTCAAACCAGAACATTGTATCTCTTCTCGTTCCGAAGTTATTAGCGACCTTAGAACGCCATCAGACAGAGCTCACATGTAGCGTTAGGCGGAAACTGACTTTCAAAAGTGATTGTTTTTTAGGTGTGTACTTATAGATTGTGACACGACTGTTACGCTGCTTCAAACCAGAACATTGTATCTCTTCTCGTTCCGAAGTTATTAGCGACCTTAGAACGCCATCAGACAGAGCTCACATGTAGCGTTAGGCGGAAACTGACTTTCAAAAGTGATTGTTTTTTAGGTGTGTACTTATAGATTGTGACACGACTGTTACGCTGCTTCAAACCAGAACATTGTATCTCTTCTCGTTCCGAAGTTATTAGCGACCTTAGAACGCCATCAGACAGAGCTCACATGTAGCGTTAGGCGGAAACTGACTTTCAAAAGTGATTGTTTTTTAGGTGTGTACTTATAGATTGTGACACGACTGTTACGCTGCTTCAAACCAGAACATTGTATCTCTTCTCGTTCCGAAGTTATTAGCGACCTTAGAACGCCATCAGACAGAGCTCACATGTAGCGTTAGGCGGAAACTGACTTTCAAAAGTGATTGTTTTTTAGGTGTGTACTTATAGATTGTGACACGACTGTTACGCTGCTTCAAACCAGAACATTGTATCTCTTCTCGTTCCGAAGTTATTAGCGACCTTAGAACGCCATCAGACAGAGCTCACATGTAGCGTTAGGCGGAAACTGACTTTCAAAAGTGATTGTTTTTTAGGTGTGTACTTATAGATTGTGACACGACTGTTACGCTGCTTCAAACCAGAACATTGTATCTCTTCTCGTTCCGAAGTTATTAGCGACCTTAGAACGCCATCAGACAGAGCTCACATGTAGCGTTAGGCGGAAACTGACTTTCAAAAGTGATTGTTTTTTAGGTGTGTACTTATAGATTGTGACACGACTGTTACGCTGCTTCAAACCAGAACATTGTATCTCTTCTCGTTCCGAAGTTATTAGCGACCTTAGAACGCCATCAGACAGAGCTCACATGTAGCGTTAGGCGGAAACTGACTTTCAAAAGTGATTGTTTTTTAGGTGTGTACTTATAGATTGTGACACGACTGTTACGCTGCTTCAAACCAGAACATTGTATCTCTTCTCGTTCCGAAGTTATTAGCGACCTTAGAACGCCATCAGACAGAGCTCACATGTAGCGTTAGGCGGAAACTGACTTTCAAAAGTGATTGTTTTTTAGGTGTGTACTTATAGATTGTGACACGACTGTTACGCTGCTTCAAACCAGAACATTGTATCTCTTCTCGTTCCGAAGTTATTAGCGACCTTAGAACGCCATCAGACAGAGCTCACATGTAGCGTTAGGCGGAAACTGACTTTCAAAAGTGATTGTTTTTTAGGTGTGTACTTATAGATTGTGACACGACTGTTACGCTGCTTCAAACCAGAACATTGTATCTCTTCTCGTTCCGAAGTTATTAGCGACCTTAGAACGCCATCAGACAGAGCTCACATGTAGCGTTAGGCGGAAACTGACTTTCAAAAGTGATTGTTTTTTAGGTGTGTACTTATAGATTGTGACACGACTGTTACGCTGCTTCAAACCAGAACATTGTATCTCTTCTCGTTCCGAAGTTATTAGCGACCTTAGAACGCCATCAGACAGAGCTCACATGTAGCGTTAGGCGGAAACTGACTTTCAAAAGTGATTGTTTTTTAGGTGTGTACTTATAGATTGTGACACGACTGTTACGCTGCTTCAAACCAGAACATTGTATCTCTTCTCGTTCCGAAGTTATTAGCGACCTTAGAACGCCATCAGACAGAGCTCACATGTAGCGTTAGGCGGAAACTGACTTTCAAAAGTGATTGTTTTTTAGGTGTGTACTTATAGATTGTGACACGACTGTTACGCTGCTTCAAACCAGAACATTGTATCTCTTCTCGTTCCGAAGTTATTAGCGACCTTAGAACGCCATCAGACAGAGCTCACATGTAGCGTTAGGCGGAAACTGACTTTCAAAAGTGATTGTTTTTTAGGTGTGTACTTATAGATTGTGACACGACTGTTACGCTGCTTCAAACCAGAACATTGTATCTCTTCTCGTTCCGAAGTTATTAGCGACCTTAGAACGCCATCAGACAGAGCTCACATGTAGCGTTAGTCGGAAACTGACTTTCAAAAGTGATTGTTTTTTAGGTGTGTACTTATAGATTGTGACACGACTGTTACGCTGCTTCAAACCAGAACATTGTATCTCTTCTCGTTCCGAAGTTATTAGCGACCTTAGAACGCCATCAGACAGAGCTCACATGTAGCGTTAGTCGGAAACTGACTTTCAAAAGTGATTGTTTTTTAGGTGTGTACTTATAGATTGTGACACGACTGTTACGCTGCTTCAAACCAGAACATTGTATCTCTTCTCGTTCCGAAGTTATTAGCGACCTTAGAACGCCATCAGACAGAGCTCACATGTAGCGTTAGGCGGAAACTGACTTTCAAAAGTGATTGTTTTTTAGGTGTGTACTTATAGATTGTGACACGACTGTTACGCTGCTTCAAACCAGAACATTGTATCTCTTCTCGTTCCGAAGTTATTAGCGACCTTAGAACGCCATCAGACAGAGCTCACATGTAGCGTTAGTCGGAAACTGACTTTCAAAAGTGATTGTTTTTTAGGTGTGTACTTATAGATTGTGACACGACTGTTACGCTGCTTCAAACCAGAACATTGTATCTCTTCTCGTTCCGAAGTTATTAGCGACCTTAGAACGCCATCAGACAGAGCTCACATGTAGCGTTAGGCGGAAACTGACTTTCAAAAGTGATTGTTTTTTAGGTGTGTACTTATAGATTGTGACACGACTGTTACGCTGCTTCAAACCAGAACATTGTATCTCTTCTCGTTCCGAAGTTATTAGCGACCTTAGAACGCCATCAGGCAGAGCTCACATGTAGCGTTAGTCGGAAACTGACTTTCAAAAGTGATTGTTTTTTAGGTGTGTACTTATAGATTGTGACACGACTGTTACGCTGCTTCAAACCAGAACATTGTATCTCTTCTCGTTCCGAAGTTATTAGCGACCTTAGAACGCCATCAGACAGAGCTCACATGTAGCGTTAGGCGGAAACTGACTTTCAAAAGTGATTGTTTTTTAGGTGTGTACTTATAGATTGTGACACGACTGTTACGCTGCTTCAAACCAGAACATTGTATCTCTTCTCGTTCCGAAGTTATTAGCGACCTTAGAACGCCATCAGGCAGAGCTCACATGTAGCGTTAGGCGGAAACTGACTTTCAAAAGTGATTGTTTTTTAGGTGTGTACTTATAGATTGTGACACGACTGTTACGCTGCTTCAAACCAGAACATTGTATCTCTTCTCGTTCCGAAGTTATTAGCGACCTTAGAACGCCATCAGACAGAGCTCACATGTAGCGTTAGGCGGAAACTGACTTTCAAAAGTGATTGTTTTTTAGGTGTGTACTTATAGATTGTGACACGACTGTTACGCTGCTTCAAACCAGAACATTGTATCTCTTCTCGTTCCGAAGTTATTAGCGACCTTAGAACGCCATCAGACAGAGCTCACATGTAGCGTTAGGCGGAAACTGACTTTCAAAAGTGATTGTTTTTTAGGTGTGTACTTATAGATTGTGACACGACTGTTACGCTGCTTCAAACCAGAACATTGTATCTCTTCTCGTTCCGAAGTTATTAGCGACCTTAGAACGCCATCAGACAGAGCTCACATGTAGCGTTAGGCGGAAACTGACTTTCAAAAGTGATTGTTTTTTAGGTGTGTACTTATAGATTGTGACACGACTGTTACGCTGCTTTAAACC
>JAVIWB010003725.1:0-10941 GCA_031893035.1 Dermolepida albohirtum
TTGACGCGTCAAACAAAACTTTTGCGAACGCCTGGGGGCAGTGTGACGAAGATCTCTATGCGCAAAGCCTGACACAGGCGGACAAAAGCTACGCTGCTAGAAGACCCTTTCAGCAGGTGCTTTTAACAACATCCAATCACCGTCCGTTTACTTATCCTGAAGGTAAAGTCGCTTTGGAGCCTGGAGTTGGGAGAGTGGGAGCGGTTCAATATTCCGACTATGCGATCGGCAGATTCATGGAAGAGGCCAGGAAAAAACCCTGGTTCGTGGATACCGTCTTTGTTTTTGTTGGAGATCACCCTTCTTCAATTGCCGGAAAAAACGAAATTCCCGCGGAGGCTTACGGGATAGTCTGCATAATGTACGGTCCGCGTTTTTTTGAACCTGAAAAAATAGATACTCTGTGCAGCCAGATCGATGTTGCGCCGACCTTATTCGCCAGTTTGGGCTGGAATTATACTTCCCAGTTTTTCGGAACGGATGTCAGGGCGTTATCCAAAGAAGATGGCCGGGCATGGATTTCAACATACCAGCTTCTTGGCTTCAGAACCAATGACCGTTTGGTTGTTTTGAAGCCAGACGGCAAGGCTGAGGTGATGTATGTTGACGGTTCGGGACAGGCGGCCGCGCAAGGCGATGAGCTTGTTACAAAAGCGGTGGCTTCATATCAGTGCGCATATGACTTGTTTGTGAATAAGGGGCTTAAGGAGAGCGCCATATTGGTTTATGAAGCAAGGGAGAAGCCGGAGTTAAGACATAAAGAGCAGATTGTGGCTGGCTTTAACAGTATGTGATGTAAGCTTATTTCAGTATTGCCGATAGAGGTGGTTCCCCTAGTTTGGACAGGAGTGAGCGTTTTCTAAGCTTGTCTTTGCCCTTATCATGCTGCCGCGCGAGTCTGAGGGCAATCCGCTTTCCGATTCCCGCGCGGGCTTCCGAGCCGGTCTCGTAGGCGTGCAGGTATACATTCTCATATTTGAGCGAGCACCAGAGGCGTTCAATGAAGACGTTGCCCAGCCAGCGGCCCCGGCCGTCCATGGAGATGCTGATTCCATTCTCCCGCAAGACCTTGGTAAAGGCGAAGCTGGTAGATTGACTCTCTTGATCGGTGTTGAAGAAACCGGGTTTGCTGTATTTCGCCGCGCGCTTCTTCCAGGGCCGCGAGATAAAAATTCGTGTCCATGGTGTTGGAAAGCCGCCAGGACAATACTTTCCGGCTGTGCCAATACATAACGGCCACCAGATACAAAAAACCCTTGCACATGGTGATGTACGTGATGTCCGCGCACCAGATCTGGTTGGGTCGGGTGATGGACAGGTCCCGCAGAAGATACGGATAGCGCGCGTGTCCCGGGCGAGGAATACTGGTGTGAATTGCCCGATCTTGGCGTGAAACACCTGAAAGTGTTTTTTTTGGGCCTCCTCCGCCTTGACCTCTCCGGCAAAGATGCCTGCTGCCAATTCCTTGAGTTGCTTGACCCATCTATGGATCTGCGTCTGGTGGACACTAAACTCGGAGCTCAACTCCGCGATGGTCTTTTCGCCGGAAAGAGCGGCTAAGGCCACCTTGGCCTTGAAGGATGGGGAATGGTTTTTGCGGGTCAACATGAGTGATCTCCTTGCGTTCAGGTATAGTTTACACTCCTGTCCGAATTTTGGGGAGCACCTCTGTTCATCGCCTTGCTTGTAGCTTTGTTCTTAGATATAAAAAAAATCCGCGTATAAGGTTCTTGGGCCATTCTTCGCCTTAACCTGTAAAATTACGAGGGCGAAATGCTGAACGCCATCATGTGCATATGGAACGAGGAAGACATTATCGCCGCCAGCGTCAGGCACGCTCTGGCGCAAGGCTGCGAGCGGGTGTTCATCATCGACAACAACAGCTCGGATAGAACCGTGCAGCAGGCCGTGCGGGCCGGGGCCGTCTATCACGCCCGCTTTGAAACGGATGTGTTTGACGAGGCCCGGAAAACTCTGAACCTGAATAAATGCGTTATGGAAATCAACAAGCAGCTATCGGGCGAGTTTCACTGGTGGCTTTTTCTTGATGCCGACGAGTTTCCGGATTTTGATACGGGCAAGAACATACGGAAGACTTTGTCCGAACTGTCGCCGGAAGTGCGCGCCGTCGGAGGCTATCTATGCAACCATGTTCCCACGCATAAACCCTATTATGTGCCGGGGTTTCACCCGGCGGATTTTATGTCGGTGGGGTATCCGGAAAAAGAAAAAATCTGGAAGTTCCCGCTGTTGCGCTATGACCAGGGAAAAGCTCCGCTATATAGTTGCAGTGGGGCGCACAGATACCATGACAACGGGAATGTAATTGTTGAGTCTGACGCGCAAATGCTCATCCATCATTTCAATTACAGAAAGCCGGAGGTGACCCGGAGCCGTCTTAGCGCCTTGGTATCCCCTGACAGAACCGGTAAAAGAAGAGTGGACTGGCTGGACAGAAACAACCCCGCTCCCGGCAAAGAACGCTCTTTCTATCATGATCGCTTCGAGCAGATGGAACAGGTTTATGCCGAAAACGAGCACGGCAACTTAAAAACCGGAGAGCTTGCCTATAATTTTCCGGGCATAATACGCTGGTATGCCCCCCTTGACATTGACGTGGAAACCGCTGTGCCGGACATTGCGGATCGTCGTATCTGGCAAGGAACCCTGGCCTATTTCCTGGGTGACTTCGAAACCGCGCTTTCTCGCTTTAACGATGCCCTTGAACTCACAACGAACGAATACCTGAGAGGATTACTGCTTGCGGGCATGGGCAGATCTTACGCCAAGCTGGGAGATCAGGCTTTTCTGGACATAGTCGATATTTTGAAAAAAAGCGCTCCGCCGCCGAAAACAGCCGCCCCGTGAACGACAAACCCGGATCAATCAAGAGACTTTTTTTTGCCAATAAAAAAATCTCATGCTTCCTTCGGCGTGGCGGCTTTACCTCCGCATCTTCTTGTGTAGCATTTCCCTCCCGTCAACAGACTTGTGTTGAGCGGCTTTGTAGCTATAATATGGCATCGTGCGTTATGATGCTAAAAACTTTTGCTTCATAACTATACGAGACTTGCAATGACACCGATCTTTGAACCGGAGTTTATAGGCAAAAAATCTGGCTAAGGAATAAGGCCAGATTGTCGGTGGCGAGGTGGGTTTTATTTTTCTCAAGTTGTCTGCTTTAATTTTACATTTTGGCTACCGTCTTGTGGCTAAAACTAAGCTTCGCTATACAGCTATACAGGAATAGTAGTGGGAATAAAATTCACCAACAGAAAAGGACTTATAGCTTTCACTGTAAGTCCCTGTATTTCCTGGTTGCGGGAGCAGGATTTGAACCTGCGGCCTTCGGGTTATGAGCCCGACGAGCTACCATACTGCTCCATCCCGCGTCATTGAGAAGTCGTATTTATTGGAAAGCGCCATACTTGTCAACACAATTTAATATTTTTATTCCGTCTTGAGTAGCGCTGCTTCAAGTATTCCGCCTTCCAGTGTAATTTTTATATAGCCGCCGTCCGCGAATGCGCCCGGGTTTATCACTGGCGTGTTGCCGATCATGTCCATGCCCATGGCTTCATGAATGTGCCCGCAAATGCATAAATCCGGCTGTACTTTTTCAATAAAGCCGCGCACGGCGCGGCTTCCGGCGTGCCTTCCGTTTGAAAGAACGTCACATGCGGTATCAACAGGCGGCACGTGGGCGATCAGAATAAGGTGTCCATAATCACCTGCTTGGGTCAGTGCCTCGCCCAGAAGCTGCGCGATTTGCTCTTCAGAGAATTCACTGGGTGTATTGAAGGGTGTTTTGTTCGAACCTCCAACGCCTATAAGCGTTATGGAAGGACCAAGCTTTATGGCACGCCCGTGCAGGCTCACGCCCTTTTTTTCAAGAGTGGCCATAACTTCAGGTTTGTCCATGTTCCCTATCTGCGCTGCCCGCACCGGGGCGAATTGCTCTATGTCCCCAAGCACTTTTTTCGCGTCCGTTTTTCCGCCAGCAAAGGTGAGGTCACCGCTGATGATTACCCCGTCCGACTCCTTGAGTCCCTCTATTTTTTTCAGGTTGGCATTGCTGTTATGTATGTCTCCAAATACTATCCAGTAGGCGCTTGGCATCTCATCTCCTTGCTGCTAATCTTTCAGATGTAAGATTAACGGGCAGTGGGCCTTATGCCAAGATGTTTTAACATGGATGAATTTTTATGTCGGATCAGTTGAGTGCGGGCATTAGCAAGCAGGAAATACGTAGCCTCATGCTGGGTCGACGTCGTGCGGCCTCGTTGGAGTCCTTGGCCGCGCTCTCAGAGATGGCGCAATCAAACTTGTTGCGGCAAAATTTTTGGAAGACGGCGCGTAGCGTGGCCATATACAAGTCTACGCAAAACGAGGTGGAAACCGAAATGTTGCTGGATGCCGCTGGGCTCGACTCCAAAATCGTTTTTTTGCCCAGAGTACGGAAGGGAATCAAGGGTGAGATGGATTTTGTACTCTGCCGCGGCCCGCAGGAGCTGACGCGCGGCGCGTACAATATTTTGGAACCCGCGTTATCCATCCCGGCCTGCGTTTTCGCCCCGTCTGCAGAATGCAAGATTGATGACTTGATCAATGTTCCTCCTCCGGATTTATTCATTATCCCTGGTGTGGCCTTTGATTTACAGGGTCGTCGCCTGGGTTTTGGCGGTGGTTATTATGACCGTTTTTTGGCTAACCCGCTTTTGCGCGGACATAGTCTGTTTGTTGGTTTGGCTTACAGTTTTCAGGTTGTAGAGAACCTGAAGTCAGAGAACTGGGATCAGCCTGTAGACGCTTTATGCACTGATGCCGGTTTTAAGTTGTTCAGGAGTTAATGTGCAGGCTTCACAAGAACTTTTATCCTATTATCCTTCAATAATTCCTTTCAGGTTTCCAGGCATTCAGAATATCAGCGTTTATTTTACTACGGGACTTTACGGCAATATCAGCCTGGAAGTAGGTATGCCTGGTGAGCAGGAGATAAAACGCCGCACGGCTCTTGCCCCGCTGCTCGGCTTTGACGGTTGGACGGAGCTTAAACAAGTGCATGGAGACGCCTTGTTGGTAAATCCTCCAATAACCGGATTTGACGCTCCGTCCGCTCTTGCAGCTGACGGCTCCTGCACTGACAGGCCGCGTCAGGCGCTGCTTTCCAAGGCGGCCGACTGTCAACAGATTCTGCTGGCCCACAAGAGTGGAAAATACATTTGCGCCTTACACTGTGGCTGGAGGGGCAACCGGATTAACTATCCTGCTCGTGGGCTGACTGCGTTCTGTTCGGCCTACGGCCTTGAGCCGCATGAGGTGCTGGCCGTGCGCGGCCCGAGTCTGGGGCCGGAAGCCGCCGAATTTGTCAACTTCACGGAAGAGTGGGGCGATGAGTTTCTGCCTTGGTTCAGCCAGGAGACAAAGCGGATGGATCTTTGGAGTCTCACCAGGCGTCAGCTCACTCTGGAGGGGATGCATTGCGATAATATTTTTGCTGTTGATCTGTGTACATACACTTTTTCGGATTTTCTTTTTTCTCATCGCCGGGGGCACGCCGGACGGCAGGCGGCGTTGATTTTCATTAATTCTTGAAAAAATCTAAAATTATTTTAAGGAAAGCGAATATGGCAATAAGTACTGTTAGATATCTTGGAGACCTCAGGGTGGAATGCACGCATCTGCAAAGTGGCAGCAAGATTTTGGTGGACGCTCCTACTGACAATCACGGAAGAGGAGAGGCCTTTTCACCCTCCGATCTTTTTTGCACTTCGCTGGCCTGCTGCGCTATGAATATTATCGGCGTTTACGCGAAGGAAAGCGATTTGGATATAACCGGCATGAGCGCCGAAGTGTCAAAGACCATGGCTTATAACCCGCGCCGGGTTGGAGCCGTGGAGGTTATTATCAGCATGCCCGGCCGCGAATACAGCCAATGGGACAAAATAAACATGGAAAACGGCATAAAAAAATGTCCGGTGGGACTAAGCCTTCACCCGGACATTAAATTGGATATGCGAATAATCTGGTCTCGCTGAAAAGTTAGAGCATTCCGTATTTCAGACGTTTTCCGAAGCTTAACGGCGAAGTGTTTAGTTCCTTTGAGTAATAGCATATGCTATACTGAACTTAGGTGGGGCTAAACACTTTAGAGAAATGCTTTGAAAAGGCCATGGAGCAGTTCCGGAGCTTTGTTTATGCCTGCGCGGATGAGGCTGTCCACGGCGCTTTGCACAACAGCCTCGGGGGCTTTTCCCAGGGCCAGACGCAGAGTTGTCTTTTCTTTTGCGGGCAGGGCGCTTTTACTAAGCGCGTCCAGCATGACGGAACGCAGGGCCGAGATGGTTTCGGCGTCAAGCGCAACGTTCAGTTTGCCGCCCGTGACTTTGACGGCAGTTGTTTTTGCAGGTTCATTGAAGTCGTTTTTAACAAAGTTTATACCCTTGGCGGTGATGCAGGCCAAACGTATTTCGTCTGGATTTTCTTCAACGTCTCCGTCAATGTAGCCCTCCTTATAAAGTAGCATCATTTCCCGGTTGAAAGAATGATAGGGTTCCGTGAAAGTGACTTTTCCGTCCTTTTCTCCGCTGTCGCGTAAACGATCGTCAAAAAGTTCGTAATACGCCAGCGAGGCGGGAAAGGCTTTGTCCAGCACTTTCAGGATATATATGCGATAGCTCAACTCGGGCGATGAAAAACCGTGCAGAGCCTGCTTCATTCCTGTTTCGCTCAGCGCAATTTGCGTAGCCCTTGGCGGAGTGTAGCTGCGATCCACTTTGAAAGAGGCAAAGCCAAGGCGTTGCAGCTTGTATGCCGCTTCGTTCAATTTCTCCATGTTTCTGTTGAACTCGCTTTCACTGGCTCCATGCCAACCCCTGGGGTAAAAATCATACAGTCCGAGCCTTTCAGGGTACCTGGTCAGAAGAATTTCCAAAATATGACGACATAGAACAATATGCATGTATCAAGCCTGTTTCTCGGCTTGTTCCAGAGAGTCGTAGCCGCTTAATTTTACCATGTACCCGGTCAAGAGGATACTCATGTTTCTGCCTTGTTTTTTCAGGTTTTCAAGATGGTTGAGGTAAAGTGTGAGAGTAGGCACCGAATAGGTGAGAAGTTCGCCGCGCAAGTATACCTCAAAGGATGCTTCACTGTTATTTCCCCGGCCGTCGTTTTGTAACTGACGCCCACGTGAGGCCAATCTGGGATACTTCAAAGCGAATTCTTTTTGCCAGGCAATTTGCATGGGCACTATTTTTTCCACAAGCGCACGCGCTTCGGTTGAAACGGCAGGCAGGGACTGTCTGATGCGTTTATACTCCGAATGATGTGTCCAATCCATCATGCGGGCATATTTTTCCATGAGCAGGTTGCGTTCGCACAGATCGGCCAATTTGAGATCGTTAAGATAGCTACGCATGGCCGGTTCGCTCCAGGCCATGAACTGGCTTTTCCTGTTTATTTCGAAGGCGCGCTTGTTATCCTGGCAGGGTACGCGTCCGTTTACATCCTGAACTTTCTGAAAATTTTTCCATTCCAGGGTCACGATTTCGGCGATAACCGATTCCATTTATCCCTCCATTATATGTAGCGAACGGATAGCGCCGTCCCTGATCTTTGATGTTACGACTTCGGCATGGGGGATCAGAAAGTTATCGTCACCGCGGCTGAGTCCGTCATCACAGAGTCTTTCTCTGACAAGCCGGCATATGCGCTCGATAATTAGAACATTTTCGTCCTTGCTGTTGATTGTATGAACCATTTCCGCCGGGCCGGCAAATCTCCATTTACTCGCGTCGATATTTGTAGTGGCCAATTTGGCTAATAGAACCGCTGCTTCCGGCAGAATTTCCAGTTCGCGCATGGCCCGGTGCGTCCATTTGTAAAAAGGCGCATAACGTCTGTTGAGTAGAAAAACCATGGAGCTTGAGTGCTTTACAAATTCACCCAAGGCCATGTGAGCTCCAACGATTTCTCCACGGCTCATGCAGCGCGTGTAATTGGATTGCCCGGACTGGGCCATCATGGCCGCGCGTGTGGCGATTTTTTTCAGCCTGACGTCTTCGGGGTAATAAGCTAAAAAAGCCTTTTGGATACGTGAAAACTCACCGAGCGGGTCGCTGAAAATCTTCCCGTTGGTCACCGTCGCCAAAGAACTTTCCGGCACGCGCAGCCATTCAAGCGCGGTCATGCTGGCGTCTGCCTTTCCGGTATATCTGCGGTAAAAGTCTTCCAGACACAAAACACCCACACGCCTGCCTGCGTGGGAACTTTCAAGGCGGGCCCCGTAGCTCATAAACTCCTTGGGTAGAGAATCATAGGCTTTTTGCAGCTCGGTTCCGGTGGTCTGGTAGTCTTTATGCGTCATCCAGAGGCAGAAAGACGGTCCAAAGTCGTGGTCACGCGATATTTCGTCGTCAAAGCCGAAACATTCGGAGCCTTCGCCCACCAGTCCGACCGCGATGCGTTTTTCCAGTGCTGGGAAGCGAGAATGGAGCATCTTTTTGCCATAGGCTTCGTAATAGGCGAGTGAAAGATCCAGGCCTTTCATTTCTTTTTTTATTCCAGGTGCACTTACGCTTGTTTTGTTTTTCGCCGAGTCGAGCGGCGGGACGGCGTCGACGATTATGCGGTAGGCCAGGGCCTTGGCGGGGTTTCCGGCCGCTTCAAAAGCTGTCGCGCAGTTGCGGCAGGTGAGGATGTAGTCGTCGTTTTCGCCATAAGTCTCCTTGATGCGCGCCAGGGACTCCTCATAGATCTCGGCGGCCTCGGCGTAGTCTTTCATTTTATAATAGGCTCCGGCCAGACCGGCCAATGTGCTGGCATAATGCGGCGCGGTTTTAGCATCTATCTTGTCGCCTTTGGCGGCGCTTTTGAAGATGTTCAGCGCTTTTTGCAGAGTATCCATGGCTTCGCGCTCGCGTCCCAGCTCAGACAAGGCGAGCGCAATATTGGTATAAACCGTGGCGGCGTCAATTTCTGATCCTTTGATTTGTGAAAGTATTGCAGCCGATTTGGACAGGTAATCACCGGCTTTTTCATGTTCGCCTGCGTCCTGATAGATGGCGCTCAAGTTGTTGTACAAGGCGGCAAGGCGTTCATCCACCGGAGGCAGTTCGCGCAAATAAATGGCGAGTGCCGCGTTGAACAGATCCAGGGCTTTGGCTGTGTTGCCGGCGGCTTTATAGGCCGTGGCCGCGTTAAGCAGGGTAGTACCATAATGAACGGAATTTCCGTTACCAAGCCGTCGCATTAAAGACAGCGCCTGTTCCGCTGCTTTGATTGATTCTGAGTGATTGCTGGTGATGCGGTAGTAACCGACCATCTCGTTGAGAACTGTCACGGCCGCGTAATCATCACTTTCATTATGAGCTTCGGTCAGGCTTTTACTCAGGTAGTCGCTGACCTGCTCTTTTTGTCCGGAAGCAAATATCGCACTCAAACCTGCCAAAAAACGCTTTGTGTCCATGGCTTATCCTTGTTCTCCCCAAGCGGAACATATGTATTTTGGCTCTGTTTGATATTCAATCAAAGGCCGGGCGAAAGCCTTCAAAACTTTTTATACTCGAATATTTGGAAATATAAAAGTATAAACATCTGTGCGAGCGAAAAGAAGATATCCTGTATCTTGCGGATCATTTCATCCGGGTGTCCAAATTCATGCCTGCCGGAACCACGGCGCGCCGGAGTATACTGAGGCACCTCGCCGCGAAGTTCTTAAAACCTCAAGGCTATTACAACGTGGAAGATAATAATGCGACAATGCCGTTGAAAACGTGCATGCTGGAATATGAAAAAAACTGCGTTAAAAATGTGTTGGGTTTTACTGGAGGAAACGTAGGCAAGGCCACACGGATTCAAAAAATGAAACCGGCGGCGTTGCATTATTGTATAAATCTGCTCAGGTATAATTAAATGAATGTTCGCGTGAAAAACCCGCGAACATTCATTTTTAACTGGTGCGCCCGGCAGGAATCGAACCTGCGGCCTCTGCCTTAGGAGGGCGGCGCTCTATCCAACTGAGCTACGAGCGCGTTAGGTACTATCGTTTATGCAAAGCCACGCCAAGTGTCAAGTTGCCTTTTCCTCCGCAGTTCCATGGTTTTTTTCTTGAGAATATGCTTCATGGCTACGTATGAGCGGTTTTGCCAGCGGTATATGGGCATGCTCACAGCAGCTTGGCTGGTGGCGTTGTAATATTTTTCCAGTTCGCGGTTCAGCTCCATTTTGTTTTTTGGCAGTTCGCCAGCTTCGCGAAATTCTATTTGTATGTCGCGGCGCGGCATGAAGAAAATGAAGTTCGCCAAGAGGGCTGGAATACGGCGCAACAGCACGCTGAAAAACTCGGGGGACCTGCCCCCGGCGCGACTGAAGGCGCTGCCCCACAGTCCGCTGGTGCGCACCAGGATTACACGTGTTTCAGGCGCTGCGGTCAGTATGTGCGTTACGGCGGAGTTTGCGCCGAGTTCCTCGTTCTGGCTGCGGTAGATGCGGCCGGAAGGATAAAGCAATATATTGTCGCCGTTTATGAGGGCTTTGCTTACATTCTCCAACCCTTCGCGTACCGCGCGGACGCTGTCCCTGCCCTGGCTCGTGGCATCGGGGATAGTAATGATGCGCAAAGCCTTAACCAGTTTTTTCTGCACTGGGCCGCTCATGCGTTTTTCATCCGAAAGGGAGCGTGGGCGCAGTCCGGCAATGCGTGAGTAAACGATAATCGGGTCAATCAAGGCCGGGTGGTTGGGCAAAAAGAGGAGGGGCCGCTTTTTGCCAGTATCATCGGCGGATATTTGTTCCAGGCCACTTTCCTTCACACGGTAACGCAAGGAAAGTAAAGTGCGCATGATTAAACCTGCGGGGCTGACGGCATAATCCTTAAGGCTGTTTTTTTTCAGGGTCATAAGGCGCGGGCGCGTCCAGCTATAGGCAAAGGTCAGGGTT